>OX155902.1:43828854-43850192 GCA_944588485.1 Phosphuga atrata | reverse complement strand
TTCTGATATCAAAATTAGAAGAGATTTATGAAGAAACAATAAATAGAGTGAGAGTTGGTGAAAGGGCTAGCGAAGGTTTTAATACGAATAAGGGAGTGAGACAAGGCTGCCCACTAAGCCCCAGCATGTTTGCAGCATTTATTGGAGACATAGAGGAGATGTTCAGCAAGGCGCAGACGGGTGGGGTTGTGGTGGGCAAAGAAAAAGTGTGGTCCCTAGCCTACGCGGATGATTTGGTGGTGCTAGCGAGAGACGAGAAAGGGATGAAAGAAATAATAAGAAACATGGAGAAATATATGAGGAGGAAAAATCTGACAGTGAATGTGGAGAAGTCCAAGATGATGGTGTTTAGAAAAGGGGGTGGCAAGAGAAGAGTAATTGAGTGGAGATGGGAGAAGGAGAAAATTGAAGAAGTAAAAAAATTTAAATACCTAGGGTACGTGTTTAATGAGAGAAATACTGAAACAGCACACGTGAGAGAGTTAGTAAAGAAAGCCAATAAAATACTAGGAGTGGTATGGGGAATAGGAGAGAGAAAATTTGGACACGACTATAGAAGGAGAGTGATGATGTTTTATAGCCTGGTGAAAAGTGTGATGATGTATGGAGCGGAAATATGGGGATGGAGAGAGCAAGGACTGGAAAGGGTGCAAGAAAAATATTTGAAATGGGTGCTAGGACTAGGTAGAGAGACCCCGGGGTATATAGTGATGGAGGAAACAAAGAGAGATGGAATAAGAATAGAAGCAGGAAAGAGAGCAATAAGTTTTGAGGAGAGAGTGATAGAGAGAGGAGAGTGCAGAATTCTGCAAGAGTGCCTCAAAGAAAAAAGAAAAGAAATACGAAAGGGGGTGTGGAAAGAGAGGGAAGCATATCTAGAAAGAAACGGGTATGCAGGAGCGGAGATAGAAAGAATGAGAGAGAGAGGTAGAGTAATGACAGAGGAATTGGTCCAGAGAGATAGAGATGTGCAAAGGCAAGAAAGGAGAGCAAGAATTAGGGAGTCTGGGTACAATGGGGAATATGAAAAAATAATAACGGAAGAACTGCCAAAGTACCTAGGAAGGGAAAGTAGAAAAGAGAGAGTGACAATAGCAAGATTCAGATGTGGAAATGAAGAGAAAGATAATAAATTTTGGATGGAGGATAGGAATAGAGTATGCAGGATGTGTGGAGAAAACAAGGAGACAATAGAACACTTGCTGAACGAATGTTCAGAAATGAGAGAAAGGGACGAGTGTAGAGAAGAGATTTTAAACGAGGATGGAAGAGGGATAGATTGGATGAAGAAAGTTGAGGAGAGAAGAAGAGCAATATGTGGGGAGGGAAGCCGGTAATCGGGGTTTAGGGATAGGAATTTAGTGACTTTCTTTTTTTGTTTTTTTTGTTTTTAGTTTGAGCAGCATATGTTTCTTTTTTTTTAATGTGTATTTTTTCTTTTTCTCTTTTCATTATTATTCTTATTTATATTATGTTCGATGTTAGTTTTAGTAAATTTTGGATTCAATTTATAAACCCGTAAGGGCAATAAATATACATAATACCAATTTGCTTATGTTTTCAATTTGATGTATGATGCAAAGACATATAATTAAATCATTTGGGTCAAGACTGAGACGATTCATTTGTTTCTTTACAAATGCAATAAACCCTTTCTGCGATTCAACCATGGCTGGAGCGCCATCTGTAGTTAGGCCACTTAACTTTTCAAAGGTTGGCTCAAGTTTATTCATTGATAGAACAAGTCTCTCATACAAGTCCTCACCTGTTGTAATCAGTGGTGTATTGGTAAAATAAGAAGTAACGGAACGCATGGTGAGAGCAAAAAAATAGAGAGACGGGATTCGAACTACAACAGACTTGCGCATCCGCATTATTGTTAAAGGTGTAGAATAGCCAACACAGAACACATGATTTTTATTTGATTCAAAAGGGAAAAGGAAACAAGACACAAAAAGCAATATAAATTCTCTATTAATTAATATACACTTAACCGCAAAATTAACGCACCACTTATACATGATACATGATTTATTTCGAAAAATAATATGTGTTTTCCGATTCATCAATTACAAGTATAATAATAATGTTTATTGTTACGCCTTGTGCAGGTTTTAGCTGTTCTCTTTATTTCATCTCGAAGTCATAACAGCTTTTCATAAGTAGCATGTTTTTCCAATAATTAAACCTCGCTTCTAAAATTGGTTTTCACTTGTTTTATCAATAGATACGATAATTGTCATTTGTGAAATACATATGATCAAAATGCAACGTGCTACACAAAATTTAAATCGAGATGAATGTGTTGAAATTGTAACCTTGTGCAATGAAGGACTAGCAAATCGCGAACTTAGTAGAAGATATGGAGTATCTCATACAACGTTCGGTAGAGTTCCGCAGATGTTTATAGAGAAGGAAACTAACGCTAGACGACCTGGTCAAGGCAGACCACGAGCTACTAATGCCGCGGAGGACCGATGTTTAATGCTTCGACCACTGAGGGAACGGTTCACTACTGCACGAAGTCTCCAAATACAACTTGCTGAGGTTCATGGCACTGCTGTTAGTGAAGATACCATAAAAAGAAGACTTCATGCTTCAAATTTACGACCTCGGGTAGTAGCTTCTGGTCCAAGATTTGTCTGTAGACCACCGAAGAAACAGAATGGCTTTTATAAGGAGGCATGTGGATTGATAAATCCATGGTTGGGAGCCGGTATTATTTACAGATGAGTCAAGTTTTTGCCTTGTAAGTTCTGATCGCCGCCCAAGAGTGTACAGAAGGCCAAACGAAAGATATTCCGCTTGTAATATTCGAGAAATTACTTTATAAAGAGGTGGCTTAGTGATGCTATGGAGTGGAATATCTTTAACAGCTCGCACAGAGCTTTTGATTGTTGATGGTAGACGTATGCATTCTGAACGATACATAACAGACATTTTAAAACATTTTGTTGTACTTTTTGCATCCTACATTGAGGATGGATTCGTTCTTATGCTGGATAATGCTAGACTACATGCGATACATATTCCTACTGAATATTTAAATTATGTTAATATTCAAGCCCTGGAGTGGCCAGCCTGCAGTCCAGACCTGAACCCAATAGAGCATCTTTGGGACTTAATGGGGCGCCGGGTTAGAAGTCAACATCCACCACCTAACAGCTTAGATGAGCTGCGAAAAAGTCTTATTCGCGCATGGGAAGATATCCCTCAAGAAACGATTAGATCTCTAATTGACGTATGAGTATGCCACGGCGATGTTAGGCTGTAATAATATCTAGACGTGGTAACACTAGTTATTGATAAGCCAAAAACGTTTTAAAAAAAGCTTTATTTTTAGTGTGTATAATAATAATTATCATTTTACGTAATTTTGTTAAATAAAACATATTTCTGATTTTCGTTTTTTCACCAAAATTATTTAAGTCAAATTTATTATTATTATCGAAATAATTCTGTTTATGTGTTCTATTCTTAATATATCTTTCAAAATGTATGATAATATTGACGACAATCAAAATAAATCTAAATGTATATGTGGTGCGTTAATTTTGCGGTTAAGTGTATTTTATGAAATGTTTTTGCAAATTCGACAATTTAAATTTTAATTTGAAATTAAAATGACTAAAATAAATTGATAATTTTAATGATAAATTGAAAAAATGACTACCAAAAATAGTACCGGAATAGTACCAAAAAACCCCCTCCCAATACACCACTGGTTGTAATGCCATGCATGGCATGCATCCAGTGACATCAGTTCATCTCGCGAGTCAAACTCTGCATTTATTCCACGAACGAAAACGGCCAGTTGTTATGTCCGTTGTCTCGTCACAAGCCAGAGAGAAAAATTGGAAATCTTCCGCAGATCCCTTCAGTGTGTTTTTAATATCTTGTGCTAAGTCAGTAATCCGATCTGAGATGGTCCTCCGAGACAAACTAACACTCTTTCAACGCATCAAATGTTACTCAACGTGCTGCAGCACCACCAGCGACAACATTGACAAGTTTCTTTTTTATTTGCCAAAGCGATCCATTTGTACGAAAGTTTCTCTACTCTCTAATGTTCGTGGGCCGACATATTTTGAATCACTTCGAACTGTCAATGGTGCAGTGAAGTTATGTGCGCTATATAGCGCAGATAGTTATAAAACTATCTATTCGCTGCGACAACGATAGCTAGTTATTTAACAATTTTACTTTGTCTGGTGCTATCAACCCCGCAACAGCCACCGATTAGCTCGCTCACTACATACATTGTCTGAATAACGTTGTAATTGTCACCACGAAGCTTAGTGAAAACGGCTTGTTATGATTTCAAACTCTGCTGAAGAGCTTAGATTTTATCCAGGCGCATTTGGCCTCCCAATTCATTTGATTTTGCATGTTTTGTGCTGCAATGACGCTCGAAATTATCCTTTTTCGTAACAGCTAACACATCCCCACAAACTAGGCACACAGGATTGCCACGCATGTGCAACAATGAAAAATTCACAATCCCCTCACGAACTGCAAAATACGTCTGAAATACGTCAACACGATGTCTGTCAGCAGTCGGCGTATTATCACTGCAACATGAACGTATTCACTCGCGGGCCAGATCAAATGACCTTCCGGGCCGGAGGTTCCCTACCCCTGGTGTAATCTGTCAAAATAACACTGAAAAAAAATTACATAAATTTCGAATTGTACTTACAATTAGTACTTTTTATAACTTCAATGTAGCTTAACACATTGAAGTCCGTTGCCGTATTAATACGTTATTTTTATTTAAAATTTAGTATCCGACGACATAATAGTACGTCAATTTATAATCAAAGTATAACAACGGCTCGTTAACGTACTAAAACTTTATTATTTATTTAAAACTTTTCCTGGAAGAAAGCCGACTGAAGGACTTTCGGCACTTTTCAGTTTTCTTTCCCAGAAGAAGGCCGACTGGAGGACGTTCGGCAGTTTCCTCCTTGAATCGTTAGAAGGAAAAGAATTGGAAAAACGGTTTGGTTTCCTGGAATTTTAAGATATTCTCTTTTCGAAAAGTTTTAAATAGAAATCTTTAGTTTTGTAGAGTGTTTTGTAGAGTTTTTCCTCGGTTTTCGGGAAAACTATTACTTAGGCTTTGGAGCAGACCGCGGTAACCGTAGGAGTTTGGAGATTTTGGCAAAATCTATACTCAGAGTTTGGATCCGACCATGAGGAACAGAATGCTTTCTGAACTGTTTTCAAATTTTTTTTAATTTATTTTTAGATAGAGTTTTAAAGATACAAAGCGATTAAATTTTTAGAAAGTGTATATTAGTCATCAATAAATGACTTAGGGGAGATAGGGGAGGGATGGGCAGTCGGGAGACATGGGCACCCCCTCGTAATTCCAATTTAATTGTAGTTTTTATTTTATCTTTAGGTTGGTAGTTTATTTTGTTCACTGGTAATTCTGTTTATCCATATACTATTTGAGATTACGTTAAATTGTCGCGTTCAAGCGCTTTATAAGATTAGGTGCTTGTCAATGTAAATATTTTGTTGTGGTTTCGCAGTTAATAAACGAAGAACCAGCGAAAGGTATATGATTTTTTCTATTTTTTTTTCTATTGTATATTTACTAACGTATAAATTAACCCGTAAGTCGCGCCAAAATATCTAACAAAATAACTTCATGATAGAGTTAAGTTGAAAAAGTATGCAGAGGGAGCAATGGGCAGTTATTTTGAGGGAGGTTTGGGCATGCCCAATGCTCCCATCTTTAAATACCTGATTTAATTAAAATGTTCAAATTAATTAAAATTGCAGAAAAATGCCGTTCGTGTAAAAACATAAAGGTAAGCGACGCGAACTTCCAAAAGACATAACATAAGTGGCAAATGGTGGTAAGATAAAAACAACTGCTGATAAATATCATATCCCTGATCAAACTTGCAACTTGCAAAAATCAACTTTGTTGATTACGTTTGTGATTTATACACTGTTTAAGGTTATTTAACTTTTTATTTTTGGTTTATCATGGATATTGGGTGCTTTAAACATCATGCCCAAACCTCCCACAGGGGGTGATCGCCGAAATTTCGCCGTTTAAATTTGAATCTATATAATAAATCTGTGCAGAAATCTGGGGACGATGCCCTAATTCATATGATAGTCAAAGATTACCAGCCATTACAAATCGTTGAAAATGAAGGTTTTCGCAAATTTACCAAAACATTAAACTCCGAGTAGGAAATTCCATCTAGAAAAAAACTTAAAAAAATGATTGAAGAAAAATATGACTTAGAGTCGAGAGCTTACAAAAAGAGATTGGAGGATATTGAATACATTGCAATAACATCTGATATTTGGTCCTCAGATAACAATAAAAGTTTTATAACTGTGACAGCTCATTTTATACAAAATGTAATTCATTTGTTATTTCCACTTCAGAAATACTAGAAAATCATACGGCTGAAAACATAGCAAACGCCGTCAAACTTGCGAACTTGCCGAATAAGCTTGCTGTCAAAGACTGTATAGATAAAGCAAGGGCTGATTTAGAAAAGAATCTGGATAACAGTCAAATATTACAAGTATTAAAAATGTGCCGTTCGATTGTTTCCCACTTTAAGCGTAGCAGCAAGTCTTAGCTTAGCTTTACTTGACATGCAAAAACAAATGAATATGCATTTACTAAAAGTAAAGCAAGATGTTCGTACCAGGTGAACAGTACTTTCTACATGCTGGAGCGCTTAATCAAATTAAAGGTACCGCTTTCTGCTGTTTCACCTACATTGAATTTACCACCATCAAATTTAGAGTCTCATGAGTGGTTATTGGCTGAAGAAATGGTGGCGCTTTTACATCCTTTTGAGCAGGTAACTGTCAATTTATCTGGAGAAAAATACCCATCCCTGTCTTCTGTTATACCTCTTGTATTTGGTTTCAGGAAGGCTGTAAACAGCAAAACTCCACTGACAGAGTCAGGCAAGCTTTTACAACAAATTCTTGACAATGTAGTAGAGAAACGACTTGGAATTTATGAAAATAATAGAACAGCAGCTATACAGGACATAATATCAGTTTCAACAAATACCTCACATTTACGAGAACAACCATCAACTTCTACTACTACTGTATCTGAATTGACCTGTTCAGATGATGACATTTGGGCTGTTGTGGATAAAAAAGTAACAAAATCGAACGAAAAGTGTACTCCATATTCTTCAGCTGCTATGATAGTAAAACAGTAAGTTGAAATGCCATATTTCGATCGCAAAAATGATCCACTTCAATTTTGGAGTGAAAAAGAAAGTTTATTTCCAGCATTGTTTAAAATTGCAAAAAATACCTTTGTATAACGGCTACATCGGCTACTCAGATAGATTATCTTCGAAAGCTGGCATTTTATGCAATGAAAGACGAAACCGTTTAGCACCAAAAAGAGTAAACCAAATATTATTTCTTAATACCACACAATAGTTTGATTTAAAATAGTTTTTCTTCAAATATTAGCTTTCAGTAATGTAATACAAAGATTTAGTTCTATTTAAGTCATATTTAGGTATTACAGATTTTGTTGATTTTTTTTTGTTGCTTGTTTATTTATAAATTCATTTATAATATATATATATATATATATATATATATATATATATATATATATATATATATATATATATACCGGGTGGTCCATTTAAGTGAAGACATAGAAATATCTCTAAAAATAAACATATTACAAACTAATAACCCAGATGAAAAGTTAATATTTCACAGGGGGCCATTCACTGATAATAATTTTAGACCTCCCACCCTACTCCTTCTAAGAGAGACTGGTGGTTACTTTGAAATTTTAAATGGAAACCCCATATTTTTATTGCAGATTCAGATTCTTCGACAAAAAAACATGAAAGTTTTGTTCTAAACATTTTTCTAGATTCTCTGTAGATGGCGGAGCAAATTGCTAAAATTAGTTACGTTTAGATTTAAAAAAAAAACAGGTGTTTATCAAGGCGGCTTCTGCCACCATCTTTTTTCTTTTTGTTTTACGCAATAATTGTTGTTATAAAACCAAAACAGTGTTCGACTTAAGAGCAGAAAAATGTTTCCTGTTTCTATAGAAGAAAAAGTTGAAATGATTTACATTTATGGCGACTGTAGAAGAAATATAGACGATGCTGTTGCCTTGTATGCTATGCGTTTTCCAAATAATGTTCGGACGCGGTCATGTTTTTACAATGTTGTTAAAGCCTTTACTACCCATGGAAGTGTGCAATCTAAAAAAAGAACGCGTAGAAGAACTGTTACTGGAGAAGCTAATGAGGTAGCTGTGCTAGCTGCTGTTGCCCAAAACGCCCAAGTATGCACTCGAGATTTAGCTCGCGATTCTGGAATTCCTCGAACTAGTATTCTCAGAATACTGCATCGACATAAGTTTCATTCGTATCATATTTCACTGCACCAAGAACTTCAAGGAGATGATTTTTATAATCGAGTAAGATTTTGTGAATGGGCAAGTGAGCAGATACGAAGGTACCAATTCTTTTTCCGTGAAGTACTATTTTCCGATGAGGCTAACTTCACAAACCATGGTAACATTAATCGACACAATATGCATTACTGGGGTGTAGAAAACCCACACTGGTTGCGACAAGTTGAGCATCAACCTCCTTGGTCGGTTAACGTTTGGTGTGGAATCATAGGCGATAAGCTCATTGGTCCCTATTTTGTTGAAGGCACTTTAAATGGACAAAAATATCAATTTTTTTGCAACACCTACTACCAACATTACTTGAGGACATTAGTTTAAACATTCGGTTAACCATGTGGTATCAGCATGACGGTTGTCCAGCTCACTACTCACGACTAGCACGAGAGATATTAGACCGCAATTTCAATGGTCGTTGGATCGGGAGAGGTGGCCCGGTAAATTGGCCTGCCAGGTCGCCCGATTTGACATCACCAGATTTTTTCTTGTGGGGGTTTCTAAAAAACAAAGTTTATCAAAGAATGCCAACAACTCGTGAAGAAATGATAGAGCGAATCAAGAATGCTTGCGCTCAAATTCCAGCAGAGACACTTTTAAGCTGTACACAAGCATTTGAAGAGCGAATCAATAAATGTATCGAAGTTGAAGGTCAAATTTTTGAACATTTACTTTAATTGTAAAGCAGGAGGTAAGGCGAATCGCCAATGAACAAGCACCCCAACTCTAAATAAATCGTTTTCTATTGTTTTCTATTACTTTGTACTAAATCACATGGGTTTCTATGAAAAATGAAACGTAACCAATTTTAACGTTTTACATCGCCATTTATAAAGATTCAAAAAAAATGTTTCGAATAAAGTCTTCTTATTTTTGTCATAAAATCTGAATCTGCAAGAAAAAAATGGGGTTTCCATTTAAGATTTCAGAGTTACCCCCCGCTCCTGCAGAAGAGGTGGAGGAGGAGTTCTAACTTTAGCACCAGTGCATAACCCCCTTTCAAATATTAAGTTTTCATTTTTTTGTACAATGTTTATTTTTCGAGATATTTCAATGTCTTCACTTAAATGGACCCGGTATATATACATATATACATATATTTCAATATTTTGTATCATTTAACATCCATTACTCATTGTGTATTTTCCTGCAAAAAAAAAACAGATTTTCTATGAAAATTAATGGACGAAAAATAAAACGGTTGGTTTATAAGTGCCAATTAAGACCAGGGGCGTCCAGAATCTAATTTATAATAAACTTCATATTTTTCTGCTAACTCGGTTTGGATATCTCGGTTTGAAATCGGGTTATGCAATTTTTTAACCGGGTTAACTCGAGTTAACAAAAATACGAGTTTGTCCATCATTAATAGGGAGCATTGGGCACAATTGACATGTTTCAGAAATTCTCTTGTAACTTTGAGACTGATTATAATTTGTAGACTGTTATTTGCAAACATTCTTGCCAAATGAATGGTGCACTTGACCTAGGCAATACGTATTTGATATATTTTGCTTTTTTATTACCTATTATGTGAATAAGTGCCCATCTCTCCCCTACCACCCCTACATTTAGTACAAACTAATCTTTCAATTGCCCATTAAAGCTACAATCTTTAAGTTATAAACTTGAAACTTAGTACACTTACAACTAAGTCCATTACTTATAAAAATACCAAATTCGTTCTTCCATCTCTTTGTCGCATATCAATTCTGACAAAACTGTAAAACAAAAACTAACAATAAGCTTGAAAGAGAAATTCTGAAATTGATTTCAGTTTGCAAAAATATACAGGAGACCGAAATTGTTGTAATTGAAACAACAATCATGTCCTCAAACTTAATTAATAGAATAATCAAGGAATAAAGAATTTAATCCATTATTGTTGGTGATTAAAGTTGATGAAATTTATTAAACAAATTTCGTCTCTAAAAGACTTTTAACAATCTTTTAGAGATGGGTAGTTTTGAAAGAGTAGTTTATGATACAAGTGTGTGAAGAAGGGCTTTTGTGCATGAGTTTCGTAGTTTAAAGGACAAGCCGAAGGTGAGTGATTTAATCGCAATGACTGCACAAAAGCCTTTCACGCACGAGTGTCATTATTGTGACACGAGTGACATTATTTTATCTACGAAGCATGTTAAAATTCTGTTGAATCTACAAAAAAAAAATTCTTACCGATAATATTGTAAACATGTAAATTGTAAACATGTATTGTAAACATGTATTGTAAACATGTAATCGTGTAATTTTGACAGACAACATACTTCAAATCACTGACACAATAAGGTAAGAACGTTCAGCGCCTCCGTGGCAAAAATTGCTACCTATTAAAAACGCCCCCACTGTGCGGTGGCTATTTGATCCTTGCCGATGGTGTAATCTAGGTTAACCTAGATTTAATCTTAATTAAGTTATGGTTAAGTCAAGTTGTATTACTTATGCGTGCCGTACTCTCCTCCGAGAGTGTAGGCGACCTCTCGCGCATATTTGTGGAACACATCGTCACACTAATATGCGGGACCTAGCAGTTTATCGCCGGTTCCGAACGGCACTATTTGAGAGGTTCTCTTGGCATAATTACTCGTGGTAGTTTGCCATTGCTTCCCACGAGGTGGCCATAGTTCCGTGAACAATTTCACGGTTTGTCCGGGGATTGAACCCGGGATCTCAGGTATAGCGAGCGGATGCGTTCACCACTACAACACTGTAACAACAAGTTATATTAGAGCCAGATAAACCCAGACTGAGAGGCCGAGACTTCTTGACCGAAATAAGAAAAAATATTTCATTTTTAATATACGTTAGAAAATTTATTTTCGCTGTCTGTTTTTTGTTTAGTGACGCAAGTTGTTGCCATAGTAACAACAAACAGAAATCGTTTAATAATGATACTCTATTTGATTTACATTGGACTTTTCCGCACGATTTGGATACTTTTGCACACGATTATAATAATGGCATCCTTTACATACAATAATGTGTTTATTAATCTGTTCATTTTGGTGTGTGAGTAGATAAACGTAATTTAGTTTCATTAGTTTCAAAATTGTATGTAAAAGATATTTTATTTTTGATCAATTATAAAAGGGTCAATTTTCATTATCAAAGTTCTCAATGTTTCAAAATGTTTAATTGGAAAAACGTTTAAATTGCATTACTTTCATCAAATTAGACAGAAACTACCACCAAATTAATTAAAGGTACCTAATTGTGTTGTTAAGGAACTTTTAGACCAAATTGTAAAATGAAAAAAAACTTTTTGAGATAAATTGAACAATTCGTCAAAAATTTATTTATAACATAACACGGAAATAAATGTTTTCACTTTTTTGTGCATTTTAATGAAAACATTTTTTAAAAAGCTTTTTATCATTATCTCTATTTTAGTTTAATTAAGTGTTTTAATTAATTTTTAAAAATATATATATATATATATATATATATATATATATATATATATATATATATATATATATATATATATATATATATATATATATATATATATATATATATATATATATATATATATATATATATATATATAAAATACGATTAAATTTGACCTGATCGAAACGCATCACTATTGGTCACAGTGATGTGACGTCAACGTTGACATTGATCGGCCTCCATATTCACAGATGTAGGTAGGGTGGACTATACACATCGATATAACACTTTATCTGGTGTACTTATAATAGTGTTTTTGCATTCCGGTACTATACAATATCTATAAAATGGTATTTTAGCTTTTTCCATTATCGAAATAGCAAATTCAAACTGAAAATCCTTAACTGTCTATGCAAATATGCTAGGCAACACTGAATGCGATAAATGGGACCGTTCATCCCATTTATCGCACGTTTTGCATGACACCGCATAACACATGACATTCAGTGTTGCATAGCATATTTACATAGACAGTTAAGGATTTTCATTTTAAATTTGCTATTTCGATAATGTATAGTATCGGAATGAAAAAACACTATTATAAGTACACCAGATAAAGTGTTTGATAAAGTCCCTATCGAGGTGTATAGTCCACCCTACCTACATCTGTGAATATGGAGACCACTGAAATATATACTAACTGGAAAGAGCGCTGGCTTCTAAGTTTGTGCGGGTAGAGAGAGAGGTCCCAAGGGGAGCCCCCGTATCGCTCTGTCTTCATCTAGTACAGTCTTAGTAAAAAACCTAATGTATATTATAAATATATCTATATTATTTTATACATGTAATATATAATACAAAAAGATATATATATATATATATATATATATATATATATATATATATATATAAAGATAGTAATACTAGTAGCACATGACAAAATATTATTAGTTTTAATATTTTGTATTTACATAGTGTGGATAAATACCTGATTTGGTTTGATAAAACTAGCTTTTCGCTCTGACTGTACCACATCCTCCCACTCTCGAATTCAAGTCATCCTCTCTCTCTCTCTCAAATACAAGGAGGGTGGTCTCCCCTTGGGACCCCTCTCTCTAACCGCACAAGCTTAGAGGCCAGCGATCGTTCCAGTTAAGCTGCGGTCACATGAGGCTGGTTTACCAGCCGCTGGTCGCTGCTTGCTGCTAACAGCCACTTAAGCAGCACCGTGTGAACAGTTATGTCCGATGGTGTTAGCAGCAGCGGAGCGATTTCAGTAGCGGCTGGTGAAGTTGAGACGGTTCAACTTTACCAGCGCTGCTGGCCCATGTCACGTGACGTTCCCGCTGTCACTAGCTTTGTGTGAACCCCACTGAACAGTCGGCAGCGCTGCAGCCTCTGATAAAAGATAACTTCACTTGATGACTTGACTTGTTGATTATCTTGTTTCAGTTGTTTACATTTAATTTTATTAATTTGCATTTTTTAATCTTACTTTACGAATAGTACTGCAATTAAAATAAAATGGAACCAAAAAGTAAAAATATTGATGTGAAGTGGAATTCAAATCAAATAATAATTTTCTTTGAAATATATCACAAATAAGTATGATTGTTTGTGGGATGCAACTTCACCGTCTTATTAAAAAAGGGGTATAAAAAAATCAGCACTTGAAAATATTGTTAAGGAGTTACTAGAAGAAGGGATTAAAGTAATTTTGCCATTATTAAAAAGTAAAATCAAAAGTATAAGGAATAATACAGGAACGAAGTGAACAAAATTAAAAAATCAAGCAAGAGTGGTGCAGAATCAAGTGATATCTATAAACCAAAACTTGCTTGGTTATTGCAGATAAAACTGCTTGTAATAGCTTGCCTCATGTTGGTATCCTGTTTGCTTATTAAAGGTGAAACTAATTGAGAAGCTCTTCAAAACTTTTTACGGACATTCTTAATATGTTGAAGAAAGAGCAAAGGTCCTCGGCCCTTAACTCATTCGTTAGCCTCGATGAAGCTCTAAATATGTTTTATTCTTTCGATCCAATCTCGAACCCATTTTCGTTTTTCTTTTAACATTTAAATTCAATAATACATCCTCACCTACAGCAGCCAATTGCCTGCTTAACATTTTCCTTAACACTTCATTCCTATGTAAAGACATTTTGTAGGAAACAGTGGCCAAAATATATAAAACTGATTCAAAACATCGCAGCTGCCAGGCCAGCCGTTACTATTTGCACAACACCGTGTGAACCCTTCCGTATGCCAACACCGTGTGAACTCTTCGCTGGTTGCTGCCGCTGCTAACCAGCCGCTGATGGCTAGTAGCGACCAGCGGCTGGTAAACCAGCCTCATGTGACCGCAGCTTTAGTATATATTTCAGTGATAGAGCCCGATAAATGTTAACCTGCACATCACATCACTATGACCAGTGGTGATGCGTTTCGCAAATTTTCGCTCGCATATTTTGGACTTTTTGATTTAAATTTTTGGAATTAAATACCAACTAAATAAGAAAATAATGGTATAGGTGTAATGTCAAGATCATAAAGTATCGGGGATAAAAAAATTAAGTAAATTTAAATTTCTTGCATATTCCCTATTTTCATATATGAGTTGTCAGTCTGTCATATATGAGTCATATATGTTTAAAGTTTCAAATCTCTAGCTCATCGAGAATTTAGTTTAAAATCAATTGCATCTTTTTAGAACAGACAATCGTACAGAACAGAGAATAAAACGACCCATTAAAAATGTGGTAAAATAACACTGGATATAAGAGCTGTGTTACGAAGAGCTATTGTGTTGCAAAGTTTAAAGCACGAGCCGAGTGGTTTATAGAGCCGGTGGGCGAGTTGGTCATACATTATTCTATTTACGAAGCATGTTAAAATACTGTTGAATCTACAAAAAACTAATTGTTTCTTACCGATAATATTGTAAAAATTGTAGTTTTGACAGACAACATACGTCAAATCACTGACAGATTAAGGTTAAAAAATAAGGTTCAGCGCCACCGTGGTGCCTCAGTGACGAGAACACTATTTGGTCGTAATGTATTTAATCTAGGTTAACCTAGATTTAATCTAGAGTAGGTTATGTTATATTAAAGCCAGATAAATCCAGACTAAGAGGCCGAGACTTGATTCAAAATAAGAAAAATTAATTCAATTTTAATATACGTCCGAAAATATATTTTCACTACGTCTATGTTTGTCTATGTTTAGTGACGCAAGTTGTTGCCATGGTAACAACAAACATCAATCGTTTAATAATGAAACTCTATTTCATTTCCATTGGACTTTTAAGCATAATTTGGATACTTTTACACACTATTATAATAATGGCATCCTTCACAAATAATAATGTATTTATTAATGTGTTCATTTTGGTATGTGGGTAGATCAAATTTATTTTTATTTGTTTCAGGAGCTAAACTGGACCAACTTTGTGGCAGTTTTCCCATTGATTTCGAATCTGTTTTCAGAATCAGGCAGAGTTTAAAAGATACAAAGTGATTAAATTTTGAGAAAGTATACATTATTTATCAATAAATGACTTACAATTAGTACAAACTAATTTAATTTCAATTGCCCATTAAAGCTACGACGTTTAAGTTATAAACATAACAACTTATAACTAAGTTAATTAGTTATAAGTAGATATCGAATTATATGCATAATCAAAGTGATCAAATGTGCATATCAATATGCTCCTATGGAAACAGCCCAAACATTGTCTTATTTATTGTCTAGTTTAATAAAAGAAGCAATTTAGTTTAATATTTATATTTTATTAACTTAATGTCAAATAGAAGTAACTCAAATCAAATTTTCTGTTTAAAATAAAAGAAAATATTGGAAAAATCAACGAATGGATCAACGGGAAAGCGTGGAAGACTGTTGGGTGAAACGTTGACTGTTGGGTGAAAGGAGTAGGGAGAATAGAATAAAAGTAGATAGAGCATCAGACAAGACAATGCCGTATACGGGGTGCGATCACAAAGTTTCAAGACTGATTTTTTTCTGAGTAGGGGAGGGTGCGCAGATCGGTTCCACCAACAGGGTTAAGTAATAAGGGGTGTCAGGTAACCGACCGCACCAGCGGCCGTTGCCTCCAAGACGCTGGAGTGAGTAGATCCCGAATAGAGTGAGTGCGTGTCAGTGACCACTGCCGAAAACTCGGCAGTGAGTGAAAAATGCAACGTCATTTGAAGCAGCGTTATTCGATAAAGTGCTGTGTGAAACTGAACAATACCGCTACATAGACTTTTGTATGATTCAAAAGGCCTATAAAGAAGAAGCCATGTCACGTGCAATGATTTTCATGTAGCACAAGAGGTGCAAAGATGGCCGCGAGGACATTAAAGACGATGACCGTGCTGGGATGCCTTCAACAAGCCAAACTCGGGAAAATTTACTGCGTGACCTTTTAAACACTGACCGTTGACGTCGTCTTAGTGTTAGATTACTTGCAGATGAACTGGGATTGGGTCAGACTACGGTGTTCCAGCTAGTGACAGATGACATGAAGATGAAAAACTGTGTGTTAAACTTGTTTCCAAATTTCTGACGGATGAATAGAAGCGATGAGCCAGGCTGTGGAAATGCTTGAACGTTTGCAAGTCGATACCAATTTCTTAGATAAAGTGGTTACTGGTGATGAGATCTCGGTTTTGAAATAAATAAAGTTTTGAAATAATTAAAAAAAAAATTATTCAATTTATCTCAAGATTTTGTTTGTTCTACTAACTCCATCAACATTTTGTATGTTACATACGATAAAGAAATAGATTGTTTATAACTAATTATCACAAATCGTAACTATTGCATAAAAACTTATGCAACAGATATATAAATTTTCCATAAACAACTGTATATTATTCTTCTTGCGCAAGGCGATCAATTAAAAATCCGTGCGGAGATACCCTGAATATGTTTCGATTAGATTTCTCTAGCAATAATAATTGTGATAAAACAAGTCAACGGGATCAATTTGATACCGATAAACCTCAACGACAGACAGGTCAGTAGGCCCAATGCATTCCTAAGGGCCACATCGACTTTCATTAACATATGCTAAGCAAGTGCCTGAAATTTTTACAGGACATGTTTAGATTGACTAAAAATAGTCTTAGGCTTGAAGCCTCAACCAGAGCATACGTAAGTCTAAAATTCTTATCAGAAAAAAGTGTAAAAGGGAAACAACTCGAATTTAAAAAAATGTACGTGGACTTACATGTTGAATGTAGCTAGACAGACAAGACTAGACAGACAAGACTAGACAGACAAAACTAGACAGACAAAACTAGACAGACAAGACTAAACAGACAAGACTAGACAAAGAAGTCTAGATAGACAAGACTAGACAGACAAGACTAGGCAGACAAGACTAGACAGAAGCCTAGACAGACAAGACTAGACAGACCAGACTAGACAGACAAGACTAGACAGACAAGACTAGACAGACTAGACAGACCAGACTAGACAGACAAGACTAGACAGACAAGACTAGACAGGCAAGATTAGACAGACAAGACTAGACAGACAAGACTAGACAGACAAGACTAGTCAGACAAGACTAGAGAGACAAGACTAGACAGACAAGACTAGACAGACAAGACTAGACAGACAAGACTAGACAGACAAGACTAGACAGACAAGAATAGACAGACAAGACTAGACAGACAAGACTAGACAGACAAGACTAGACAGACAAGACTAGACAGACAAGACTAGACAGACAAAACTAGACAGACAAGACTAGACAGACAAGACTAAACAGACAAGACTAGACAGAGAAGTCTAGATAGACAAAACTAGACAGACAATACTAGGCAGACAAGACTAGACAGAAGTCTAGACAGACAAGACTAGACAGACCAGACTAGACAGACAAGACTAGACAGACAAGACTAGACAGACCATACTAGACAGACAAGACTAGACAGGCAAGATTAGACAGGCAAGATTAGACAGACAAGACTAGACAGACAAGACTAGACAGACAAGACTAGACAGACAAGACTAGACAGACAAGACTAGACAGACAAGACTAGTTAGACAAGACTAGAGAGACAAGACTAGACAGACAAGACTAGACAGACAAGACTAGACAGACAAGACTAGACAGACAAAACTAGACAGACAAGACTAGACAGACAAGACTAAACAGACAAGACTAGACAGAGAAGTTTAGATAGACAAGACTAGACAGACAAGACTAGGCAGACAAGCCTAGACAGGCAAGATTAGACAGGCAAGATTAGACAGACAAGACTAGACAGACAAGACTAGACAGACAAGACTAGACAGACAAGACTAGACAGACAAGACTAGTCAGACAAGACTAGAGAGACAAGACTAGACAGACAAGACTAGACAGACAAGACTAGACAGACAAGACTAGACAGACAAGACTAGACAGACAAAACTAGACAGACAAGACTAGACAGACCAGACTAGACAGACAAGACTAGACAGACAAGACTAGACAGACAAGACTAGACAGGCAAGATTAGACAGGCAAGATTAGACACACAAGACTAGACAGACAAGACTAGACAGACAAGACTAGACAGACAAGACTAGACAGACAAGACTAGTCAGACAAGACTAGAGAAACAAGACTAGACAGACAAGACTAGACAGACAAGACTAGACAGACAAGAATAGACAGACAAGACTAGACAGACAAGACTAGACAGACAAGACTAGACAGACAAGACTAGACAGACAAGACTAGACAGACAAGACTAGTCAGACAAGACTAGAGAGACAAGACTAGACAGACAAGACTAGACAGACAAGACTAGACAGACAAGAATAAACAGACAAGACTAGACAGACAAGACTAGACAGACAAGACTAGACAGACAAGACTAGACAGACAAGACAAGACAGACAAGACTGGACAGACAAGACTAGACAGACAAAACTAGACAGACAAGACTAGACAGACAAGACTAAACAGACAAGACTAGACAGAGAAGTCTAGATAGACAAGACTAGACAGACAATACTAGGCAGACAAGACTAGACAGAAGCCTAGACAGACAAGACTAGACAGACCAGACTAGACAGACCAGACTAGACAGACAAGACTAGACAGACAAGACTAGACAGACAAGACTAGACAGACAAGACTAGACAGACAAGACTAGACAGACAAGACTAGACAGACAAGACTAGACCGACAAGACTAGACAGACAAGACTAGACATACAAGACTAGACAGACAAGACTAGACAGACAAGACTAGACAGACAAGACTAGACAGACAAGACTAGACAGACAAGACTAGACAGACAAGACTAGACAGACAAGACTAGACAGACAAGACTAGACAGACAAGACTAGACAGACAAGACTAGACAGACAAGACTAGACAGACAAGACTAGACAGACAAGACTAGACAGACAAGACTAGACAGACAAGACTAGACAGACAAGACTAGACAGACAAGACTAGACAGACAAGACTAGACAGACAAGACTAGACAGACAAGACTAGACAGACAAGACTAGACAGACAAGACTAGACAGACAAGACTAGACAGACAAGACTAGACAGACAAGACTAGACAGACAAGACTAGACAGACAAGACTAGACAGACAAGACTAGACAGACAAGACTAGACAGACAAGACTAGACAGACAAGACTAGACAGACAAGACTAGACAGACAAGACTAGACAGACAAGACTAGACAGACAAGACTAGACAGACAAGACTAGACAGACAAGACTAGACAGACAAGACTAGACAGACAAGACTAGACAGACAAGACTAGACAGACAAGACTAGACAGACAAGACTAGACAGACAAGACTAGACAGACAAGACTAGACAGACAAGACTAGACAGACAAGACTAGACAGACAAGACTAGACAGACAAGACTAGACAGACAAGACTAGACAGACAAGACTAGACAGACAAGACTAGACAGACAAGACTAGACAGACAAGACTAGACAGACAAGACTAGACAGACAAGACTAGACAGACAAGACTAGACAGACAAGACTAGACAGACAAGACTAGACAGACAAGACTAGACAGACAAGACTAGACAGACAAGACTAGACAGACAAGACTAGACAGACAAGACTAGACAGACAAGACTAGACAGACAAGACTAGACAGACAAGACTAGACAGACAAGACTAGACAGACAAGACTAGACAGACAAGACTAGACAGACAAGACTAGACAGACAAGACTAGACAGACAAGACTAGACAGACAAGACTAGACAGACAAGACTAGACAGACAAGACTAGACAGACAAGACTAGACAGACAAGACTAGACAGACAAGACTAGACAGACAAGACTAGACAGACAAGACTAGACAGACAAGACTAGACAGACAAGACTAGACAGACAAGACTAGACAGACAAGACTAGACAGACAAGACTAGACAGACAAGACTAGACAGACAAGACTAGACAGACAAGACTAGACAGACAAGACTAGACAGACAAGACTAGACAGACAAGACTAGACAGACAAGACTAGACAGACAAGACTAGACAGACAAGACTAGACAGACAAGACTAGACAGACAAGACTAGACAGACAAGACTAGACAGACAAGACTAGACAGACAAGACTAGACAGACAAGACTAGACAGACAAGACTAGACAGACAAGACTAGACAGACAAGACTAGACAGACAAGACTAGACAGACAAGACTAGACAGACAAGACTAGACAGACAAGACTAGACAGACAAGACTAGACAGACAAGACTAGACAGACAAGACTAGACAGACAAGACTAGACAGACAAGACTAGACAGACAAGACTAGACAGACAAGACTAGACAGACAAGACTAGACAGACAAGACTAGACAGACAAGACTAGACAGACAAGACTAGACAGACAAGACTAGACAGACAAGACTAGACAGACAAGACTAGACAGACAAGACTAGACAGACAAGACTAGACAGACAAGACTAGACAGACAAGACTAGACAGACAAGACTAGACAGACAAGACTAGACAGACAAGACTAGACAGACAAGACTAGACAGACAAGACTAGACAGACAAGACTAGACAGACAAGACTAGACAGACAAGACTAGACAGACAAGACTAGACAGACAAGACTAGACAGACAAGACTAGACAGACAAGACTAGACAGACAAGACTAGACAGACAAGACTAGACAGACAAGACTAGACAGACAAGACTAGACAGACAAGACTAGACAGACAAGACTAGACAGACAGACTAGACAGACAAGACTAGACAGACAAGACTAGACAGACAAGACTAGACAGACAAGACTAGACAGACAAGACTAGACAGACAAGACTAGACAGACAAGACTAGACAGACAAGACTAGACAGACAAGACTAGACAGACAAGACTAGACAGACAAGACTAGACAGACAAGACTAGACAGACAAGACTAGACAGACAAGACTAGACAGACAAGACTAGACAGACAAGACTAGACAGACAAGACTAGACAGACAA